>OY979627.1:0-7500 GCA_963855885.1 Coenonympha glycerion
TAACCTAACCTAACCTAACCTAACCTAACCTAACCTAACCTAACCTAACCTAACCTAACCTAACCTAACCTAACCTAACCTAACCTAACCTAACCTAACCTAACCTAACCTAACCTAACCTAACCTAACCTAACCTAACCTAACCTAACCTAACCTAACCTAACCTAACCTAACCTAACCTAACCTAACCTAACCTAACCTAACCTAACCTAACCTAACCTAACCTAACCTAACCTAACCTAACCTAACCTAACCTAACCTAACCTAACCTAACCTAACCTAACCTAACCTAACCTAACCTAACCTAACCTAACCTAACCTAACCTAACCTAACCTAACCTAACCTAACCTAACCTAACCTAACCTAACCTAACCTAACCTAACCTAACCTAACCTAACCTAACCTAACCTAACCTAACCTAACCTAACCTAACCTAACCTAACCTAACCTAACCTAACCTAACCTAACCTAACCTAACCTAACCTAACCTAACCTAACCTAACCTAACCTAACCTAACCTAACCTAACCTAACCTAACCTAACCTAACCTAACCTAACCTAACCTAACCTAACCTAACCTAACCTAACCTAACCTAACCTAACCTAACCTAACCTAACCTAACCTAACCTAACCTAACCTAACCTAACCTAACCTAACCTAACCTAACCTAACCTAACCTAACCTAACCTAACCTAACCTAACCTAACCTAACCTAACCTAACCTAACCTAACCTAACCTAACCTAACCTAACCTAACCTAACCTAACCTAACCTAACCTAACCTAACCTAACCTAACCTAACCTAACCTAACCTAACCTAACCTAACCTAACCTAACCTAACCTAACCTAACCTAACCTAACCTAACCTAACCTAACCTAACCTAACCTAACCTAACCTAACCTAACCTAACCTAACCTAACCTAACCTAACCTAACCTAACCTAACCTAACCTAACCTAACCTAACCTAACCTAACCTAACCTAACCTAACCTAACCTAACCTAACCTAACCTAACCTAACCTAACCTAACCTAACCTAACCTAACCTAACCTAACCTAACCTAACCTAACCTAACCTAACCTAACCTAACCTAACCTAACCTAACCTAACCTAACCTAACCTAACCTAACCTAACCTAACCTAACCTAACCTAACCTAACCTAACCTAACCTAACCTAACCTAACCTAACCTAACCTAACCTAACCTAACCTAACCTAACCTAACCTAACCTAACCTAACCTAACCTAACCTAACCTAACCTAACCTAACCTAACCTAACCTAACCTAACCTAACCTAACCTAACCTAACCTAACCTAACCTAACCTAACCTAACCCAACCTAACCTAACCTAACCTAACCTAACCTAACCTAACCTAACCTAACCTAACCTAACCTAACCTAACCTAACCTAACCTAACCTAACCTAACCTAACCTAACCTAACCTAACCTAACCTAACCTAACCTAACCTAACCTAACCTAACCTAACCTAACCTAACCTAACCTAACCTAACCTAACCTAACCTAACCTAACCTAACCTAACCTAACCTAACCTAACCTAACCTAACCTAACCTAACCTAACCTAACCTAACCTAACCTAACCTAACCTAACCTAACCTAACCTAACCTAACCTAACCTAACCTAACCTAACCTAACCTAACCTAACCTAACCTAACCTAACCTAACCTAACCTAACCTAACCTAACCTAACCTAACCTAACCTAACCTAACCTAACCTAACCTAACCTAACCTAACCTAACCTAACCTAACCTAACCTAACCTAACCTAACCTAACCTAACCTAACCTAACCTAACCTAACCTAACCTAACCTAACCTAACCTAACCTAACCTAACCTAACCTAACCTAACCTAACCTAACCTAACCTAACCTAACCTAACCTAACCTAACCTAACCTAACCTAACCTAACCTAACCTAACCTAACCTAACCTAACCTAACCTAACCTAACCTAACCTAACCTAACCTAACCTAACCTAACCTAACCTAACCTAACCTAACCTAACCCAACCTAACCTAACCTAACCTAACCTAACCTAACCTAACCTAACCCAACCTAACCTAACCTAACCTAACCTAACCTAACCTAACCTAACCTAACCTAACCTAACCTAACCCAACCTAACCTAACCTAACCTAACCTAACCTAACCTAACCTAACCTAACCTAACCTAACCTAACCTAACCTAACCTAACCTAACCTAACCTAACCTAACCTAACCTAACCTAACCTAACCTAACCTAACCTAACCTAACCTAACCTAACCTAACCTAACCTAACCTAACCTAACCTAACCTAACCTAACCTAACCTAACCTAACCTAACCTAACCTAACCTAACCTAACCTAACCTAACCTAACCTAACCTAACCTAACCTAACCTAACCTAACCTAACCTAACCTAACCTAACCTAACCTAACCCTAACCTAACCTAATCCCAATCCCAACCTAACCTAACCTAACCTAATCCCAACCTAACCTAACCTAACCTAACCTAACCTAACCTAACCTAACCTAACCTAACCTAACCTAACCTAATCCCAACCTAACCTAACCTAACCTAACCTAACCTAATCCTAACCTAACCTAACCTAACCTAACCTAACCTAACCTAACCTAACCTAACCTAACCTAACCTAATCCTGGCCTAACCTAACCTAACCTAACCTAACCTAACCTAACCTAACCTAACCTAACCTAACCTAACCTAACCTAACCTAACCTAACCTAACCTAACCTAACCTAACCTAACCTAACCTAACCTAACCTAACCTAACCTAACCTAACCTAACCTAACCTAACCTAACCTAACCTAACCTAACCTAACCTAACCTAACCTAACCTAACCTAACCTAACCTAACCTAACCTAACCTAACCTAACCTAACCTAACCTAACCTAACCTAACCTAACCTAACCTAACCTAACCTAACCTAACCTAACCTAACCTAACCTAACCTAACCTAACCTAACCTAACCTAACCTAACCTAACCTAACCTAACCTAACCTAACCTTAACCTAACCTAACCTAACCTAACCTAACCTAACCTAACCTAACCTAACCTAACCTAACCTAACCTAACCTAACCTAACCTAACCTAACCTAACCTAACCTAACCTAACCTAACCTAACCTAACCTAACCTAACCTAACCTAACCTAACCTAACCTAACCTAACCTAACCTAACCTAACCTAACCTAACCTAACCTAACCTAACCTAACCTAACCTAACCTAACCTAACCTAACCTAACCTAACCTAACCTAACCTAACCTAACCTAACCTAACCTAACCTAACCTAACCTAACCTAACCTAACCTAACCTAACCTAACCTAACCTAACCTAACCTAACCTAACCTAACCTAACCTAACCTAACCTAACCTAACCTAACCTAACCTAACCTAACCTAACCTAACCTAACCTAACCTAACCTAACCTAACCTAACCTAACCTAACCTAACCTAACCTAACCTAACCTAACCTAACCTAACCTCCTAACCTAACCTAACCTAATCTAACCAACCTAACCTAACCTAACCTAACCTAACCTAACCTAACCTAACCTAACCTAACCTAACCTAACCTAACCTAACCTAACCTAACCTAACCTAACCTAACCTAACCTAACCTAACCTAACCTAACCTAACCTAACCTAACCTAACCTAACCTAACCTAACCTAACCTAACCTAACCTAACCTAACCTAACCTAACCTAACCTAACCTAACCTAACCTAACCTAACCTAACCTAACCTAACCTAACCTAACCTAACCTAACCTAACCTAACCTAACCTAACCTAACCTAACCTAACCTAACCTAACCTAACCTAACCTAACCTAACCTAACCTAACCTAACCTAACCTAACCTAACCTAACCTAACCTAACCTAACCTAACCTAACCTAACCTAACCTAACCTAACCTAACCTAACCTAACCTAACCTAACCTAACCTAACCTAACCTAACCTAACCTAACCTAACCTAACCTAACCTAACCTAACCTAACCTAACCTAACCTAACCTAACCTAACCTAACCTAACCTAACCTAACCTAACCTAACCTAACCTAACCTAACCTAACCTAACCTAACCTAACCTAACCTAACCTAACCTAACCTAACCTAACCTAACCTAACCTAACCTAACCTAACCTAACCTAACCTAACCTAACCTAACCTAACCTAACCTAACCTAACCTAACCTAACCTAACCTAACCTAACCTAACCTAACCTAACCTAACCTAACCTAACCTAACCTAACCTAACCTAACCTAACCTAACCTAACCTAACCTAACCTAACCTAACCTAACCTAACCTAACCTAACCTAACCTAACCTAACCTAACCTAACCTAACCTAACCTAACCTAACCTAACCTAACCTAACCTAACCTAACCTAACCTAACCTAACCTAACCTAACCTAACCTAACCTAACCTAACCTAACCTAACCTAACCTAACCTAACCTAACCTAACCTAACCTAACAACGCCGAACGGCGCAGTGTAAGCAGCGTTTCTGCGACGCTCCGCGCTCAAAAAATCGAATCAGTGGGTTTTATAAACCAAATATACCTATGTGATACATCAAAAGATGCGCGTTAGCGAGCGCTACACTAGTGTGCTAAAAGTTCGGAAATCGGACAAATTTTCAGTGAAATAGACCCAATTCAGTGATTTTTCACCCAGTTTTTGACAGTTTTTCGCGTGCGGCGCTCGATTTGTCGCGAAGCGACCTCGTTTTGAAAGTGCAGTTCTGTGCGTTATTACGTTGTGCAATATCTGTGAACATTTCGGATTTTTCGCGGAGTGCGCCAAGGAGTTACGCTCCAAAAACAGTGATTTTAAAGCTAAAAACACACTTTTTCGTAAATAACTCTGCAAAGCGATCGACGACCTAGTGTTTTTATTATTTCACTAGATGGACGTTTGAGCACTCTATCTGCTCATCAAGTTTCAGATTTTTCCACTTTGTAGTTTAAAAGTTATAAGTGTTTTACTAATTGTGACCGTTAGGTGAAAACTCGGTTCCGGATACTTTAGAACTAATCTTAACAGTTTGTGAAGTGCGCGGCATCAAAACTAAGGAAAAGGACACATCGGGCGGATTTTTACCATCAAATTTCAGGGGGTGAGGCCATTTTTCCCTTAATTTATCCCTAACTTTTCAAAACCTTAACTTTAATATGATATATATCCAAGCGCCTTTCATATAAAATTATATATGTTATTTGTTTGTGTATAAGTGCTATCTCAGTATATTGCCTGAAAATTTCAGGCCGCTAGCCCTTATAGTTTAGGAGTAAATTGACTTTTTGTGACTGGGGGATTTAGTCGAATCTTTTGTAAATTTCATTTGCTCATTTGGGGGGGTTACCTTAGTCGGATCCCCTCCAAATTTTGCGGCAAGCACTTTTTTAGCCATATCGACCTATATCAGCTTTTAAATTTTTGAAATCGGCCCAGACAAAAAAGTCGATTTTCAAACTACGTAATATTTAACAAAAGTCAATAAAATCAATATATAAGTAGTTTATGTACCGATTTTGATGCGGTTTCCTTACATATTCATATTTTTCGCATATCTTTCATAATTAGTTTACAGAAAATTAAATTTATTGGTATTTATATTTTCCCAACTTTTCCCTATTTTAAAAAGTGCTTAAAATCGATTTCTTGGCTTCTAGCTGGCCGATTTTGGTGCGGTTCTCTTATATACCCATATTTTGTGCATATCTACTATAATCCGCTCACAGAGAACTGCATATGTAAGTATTTCTATTTTCCAATATTTTTCTTATTTTTTTTAAACTTAGAAAAACCGCTTAAAATCGATTACTCGGCTTCCAGCCGGCCGATTTTTGAGCGGTTCTCACATAAATGTGTAATATATCGTTATCTATTTAAATATATATCCAACTACCCCCACCTCCCCTCCTCCCCCCACACACCTACCCACCACCACGGCCACGCCCCCCCAACTACTCGCTGCGTGGACAGTTTTATGTGACAACTACAACGTAACATGGCCCCGCCTTCGAGTGGTCCCAGGGCTCCCCCCCCGCCCCTCCCTGCGACAGCAGAGACGGTGAAGGACGCTGACACGTTTATGGCGGCAGTCTCCGCTCTCACAACAGCGATCATCAAGGCGGTGCACGATGGGAAAAGTGTGACCGCTGTAAACAAGAAGATAATCTGCGCAGCGGCGGAGGAGATCAGGCGGTCGGCACATGCATTCACTGCCGTCTCCTCTGGTGCACTTCGGGCACCCGAGCCCTCAGGTGACCTGCACACCGATGGCGCTGCCGGCGGCTCCGCCGCCCCTGCCTCCGAGTCGGTGGGCGCGGCGGTAGCTGCTACGGCGCCCACCACCACCGTGAACATCGAGGGACTTCGCAGGGAGCTCCACACCTGCACTGAGGAAGTGAGGAGACTGCGCGACGAACTTGCGTCTGCTGCCCCCCATCACCCAAAAGCAGATCACCAAGCGTATCCAGGAGGAGGTAGGGAAACTCAACGTGTCAGCGACTACGGCTGGCACGGACGAACAGACCGACCCACCGACCTATGCACACATGGCACTCCGACGACTGCCACAGCGCGGAGCAGCACAGCAGCAACAGCAACAGCAGCAGCAGCAGCAGCAGAAGCAGCAGCAGCTGCAGCACGCGGACGCCTCTCTAGGATCGGCGCAAGGGGTAGCGTCGAGACCCGCGATAGTGGTTGCTACCAAACCGCCCGCCAACAATTACAGGCCTGCAATCGTTGTTTCTACTAAATCCCCCGTACAGAGTAGACAAGAGGCGGTCTCCGCATTCAGGGAGGCCATCAGTTTCAAGCAATCCACATACGCGCCGGCTAGGGTGCGACCACTCTCCAAGAGCAAATTAAGGGTCGAGTTTGAGACCTCTGAGCAGCGGGACGAGACTTTGGGCAGGCTCAAGGACTCGGATAAGGTGACGGCCGAGCCCGCGAAGAGAACACGCCCCATGTTTATCCTCAAAGGTATCAGTAAGGAAGTCACGGTCGAGGAGTTGGTTCAAGTACTCAAACGTCAAAACCCTGGAGTCGGTGTTCCGGATCGCGACAGTGACGTTGAACTTCGATTTCTGCGGAACAACAGGAACCCGAATTTGTACAATGCAGTGCTGTCCGCGGAGCCCGCCGCGTGGCGGAAAGCAATTGAGTTAGAACGAGTAAACATCGACCACCAGAAGGTTAGGGTGCACGAATTCACCCCCTTCATACAGTGCCGCGTGTGCTTGAAATTCGGTCACACCAGCAAAAACTGCGGCGAGGGGGCACCCGCGACTTGCGCCTACTGCGCCGGAGCGGGCCACAATGAGACGGAATGCCCTGATAAGGAGAAGAGGGCACCCCCCAAATGCATTAACTGTGTGCAACGCAACCAAAAATTCAAAACCAGGGGTGGGGAGGTGCATATGGCCAGCTCCTCTTCTTGCCCAGTC